>CM051244.1:104430898-104450626 GCA_027917425.1 Gastrophryne carolinensis
CGGGCATCTCATCCGAGGAGCCCGAATCTGAGATGACTCTCTAATCAGCAGAGTCATCAGTATCGTTAGGAACCGGAGAGCCAGGAGGCGTCAGTGACCGCTTCTTTCCAGGGCCCATACGCTCCGCCAAACTAGACAGCACCTGCTCCGCCGTAGGCAGCCTGCGCGGCACGGCTTGCTGGTCATCCCCGCTCGAGTGAGACTCATCCGGAGTGAGATTTAGGTCCGGGGAGACGGGTGTATTGAAGGGAGGTACAGCCACTGGCAAACCTGATTGCAGGGTCAGTGCCTGTTCAGCACACGGTCCGCAGACCCATGCTCTGTCAGCATCAGCATGGGGCTGACCACACACTGCACACAGCCGGTCATGTCCCAGAGGGACCCCGGGTACATAATTCTGAGATGCCTCCATATGGTGATTATCTGAGCAGTAAGCCCGCAGGGATTTACGCAATAGGCAACCCTGGATGCCCCAAGACCCGCTAGGAAGTGGGAGAATTTGTTATGTGGACCCGCTATAATATATGTTAGGCCGGGAGAAGCCACCGAAATCCTGGCGTCTGAAAGAGATAATGGGATAAGAGGGGGGGTGTCAGTGCCATGCGCAGCCGAATAAAACACATAGGAACAAATACCGCCCCGGAGGGCACTTACATGACCAAGGGAGGAGGCGAATCGCACCACGCGCGCGAAGATTGTCAAAATGGCGCCAAGCGAACCTCGAGGGGCGGGCCTGGCGCCCCGCGTCACGCCGAGTCCCCGCCTCCCCCAAAGAGCGCGAAGCTCTAACCATCGAAACGTGAAAGACAGTAGTGGATAGTATGCACATACATAATGTTGCTTTCACGCTAGAAATGATGCTGCCGTCTGGGCAGTACACTCATGTAATGAAAGGACAAACAGGCGCACAACCATAAACTTATGTGGATCAAAAAGCGCGACACTGAACACCCAAGTTCAATGAAAGATCAAAGGCCTTAAACGTGTTACATTACACTAGGACTGCCACACATAACCCCCCCTTTCTTTTCCCCCGAGCTACGGGAGGAAGCGAGGGAGAAGCGGACCTGCGTCCAGGAATTAACTCTGTGAGGGGCACGGGCAACAATGCGGGAGGGGCATCTAATGGAGGATCACCATCGGCATAAACCGCCTACCCTATGGTGGGGGATTGCGGTGGAGCGTAGCTCCGTGAGCACACAAGGTGCTGCCTACCTTCACCGGACCAGCACAGCCCAGGCTGGGAGGCACATCTGTATCGAAGAGGACGGGTGGAAATAGTCCCGCAGGGCCGCAGGCTGTGATAGCCCGGCTCACCTGCGACAGAGTTGATACTTCATGTCTTCGCAGTCAGCACTGCAGAGAAATCTGGGGATTTGTGGGAGGTCCCTGGGTATATGAAGGGCCGGGAGGAGCCTGTTTTTGCATGTCTGCAGTGAACAGCGCCCTCTGGCGGAGGATTACCCATGTGTAAGTATTATAGATGGAGCAGGACGTGCTGTATGCTTAGAATATACCACTTGAAAGGCTGGAGTTGGAGAGAGCGCACCGTGCTCTTACTAGGCGCAACCCTGACGGGCCTCCGAGAGATATTGTTGTAAAATTTGTCTATTATAAGACGAAGGAAGCGGTGATGCAAGCAGCAAGAGATAAAGATCCTCTACAGTTCCAGGGACATGATTACCAGGTTTATGTAGACCTTGCTCAATCTACCATAGCTAAGAGGCGGGCCCTCAAGCCGCACTTGCAAGTGCTCAGATCTCATAATATACGCTACAGATGGGGCTTCCCGTTTAAAGTTTCGTTTTATTTTAATGGCCGCATTCAACAAGCTACGAAAGCCTCGGAGTTGAAAGAGTTGTTGGCGCAGCTTGGTCTTTCTGGTCCGGAGGACTCCCAGGGCCCAGTTCAGGTCTCAGCTTCTATTAGCAGTTCACGGCGAAGGAGGGATGCCGCTGGTGCAGTGGATGATCTGCAGCAAAGGAAGCAGGGGAAAGACCAGTCTCAAGCGTTAAGGAACTTGTCTTCACAGATTTTCCAGTCGGCCTCGGAGGGATGATAGGCGGAAAATCCCTGCTGTTTGACACAACACCTCTGCCTGCTGGTGGAGGTCTTGGACTTTCCCAGTTCTCAGGAGAGTGTATTATAATCAGTTTGATGTATTAGCTATTATTGATATCTCTTCCTCCTAGGATGTTTGCTACCTGGTGATAATTACTGGGTACTCCTGGTTGCTTAAGCTCTGCAGGTTATTGGTTGAATTTATCACTTGCAATAAAGATGGTATGGGGCCCGCCTCGTGCGCCTCAGATGGCGGTGGTGGCGGGGGCGTGGGAGCTGGGTCATGGAGGTCCATTGAGCCTCGGTGATAAGGTGTACTATTATGTATGTTGGTGTTAAACAGGTTGTACCTGTGTAGATAATGGGTTGATAGGTTTTTATTTTTATTTTTCATTCTTCGGGACTGGCTTGTATGCGGTTTAGTCATATAGCAAATAATTTATGAAACAAAGAGTTGGGCTGCCCTGATGGCCCGGGGGATATACCGTGCCTACCTCCCTTGCATTCCCCCAGAGGCGGGACTCTGGAAGTTGATTATGATCAATGTAGATAGTGTTATGTGCATTATTGGTCTTTATCTGTATTATTGGATGTTATCCTTTTGTGATTTGTTTCCTACCCCGTGTTGGTTTATCCTTAATCTTCGTCCCTCTTACCTTAACCTTCCCTTTTTCCTCTATCCTATTCTCCAGGGAGTGGCTGCTCTCAGACTATGGCTAAGTATGGCATGTATAAATCTCTCAAAAAATACAATTCTGTGAAATACTCACCTGTAGAATTGGTATTATACGCATACAGTACGTCCTGTTCCATATATAATACTTACACATGGGTTATCCTCCGCCAGAGGGCGCTGTGGCACTGCAGACATGCAAAAACAGGCTCCTCCCAGCCCTTCATATACCCAGGGACCTCCCACAAATCCCCAGCATTGAAAAGCAGTGAGAAAAAGAAGCCGGGAGAAACCAACCACCAAAACTGGTAATAACAACAATGATAACAATCACCATACAGGGGATCCAGAACAAAGTGAAACCAGGGTGGGGTGGGGCAGGACGTACTGTATGCGTATAATACCAATTCTACAGGTGAGTATTTCACAGCATTGTATTATTCTAAGCATACAGTACTTCCTGCTCCATATATAATACTTACACGTGGGACATCCAATAGCAGTGTCCATAAAGTAGGGTGGGATCCCCAACAGAAAAGGCAACGGCACGTAGCTTAGACTACAACCGCCTGCAAAACCTTGCGGCCAAAAGCAGCATCAGCTGAGGCCCGAACATCAACCTTGAAAAACTTTGAAAAGGTGTGAACAGAAGACCAAGAGCGTACCTGGACCGACAGACCCCTCAGGTGTTGGGTCAATCGCTCCAGTACCAACCTGACTGCCCGTAATTCCAGAATGTTGATGGGTAAATGGGCCTCCTGAGGGCCCCACCTCCCCTGGAAACGCAGGGACTTCCAGAATCCCCCCCAACCTGACAGACTGGCATCCGTTGTGACCGTCTCCCAGGAGGGGGCAGGTCTTTTCTGGCCCCCTATCAAGTTCCTGTGGTTCAGCCACCACGCAAGGGACCGTCTGACCGAGGGGGGAAGCACACAGAACCCGTCCAAGGACGCTGGGTTCTTGTCCCACACTGACAGAAGGTGAAGCTGCAGAGGTCTCAAATGGAACTGAGCAAAGGGCACCGCCTCGAAGCTCGCCACCATCAGGCCCACCAGCTGCATTCCCTGCCTGATGGAGGGCTGTGGGCACGAGAGCAGGAACCTGGCCTGTGCAGTCAGAGCTTCCACCTTCTGTTGAGGAAGGAATATCCGTGACTGAACCGTATCCAGAATCATTCCCAGGAACGGGGTCACCGAGGATGGGGACAGAGAGGACTTGGGGTAATTGATCACCCAGCGAAGGACTCCAGGGTGGACACTACCAGCCGAGTGTCCAGGAATATCGTCCAGGTACACGTATGTCCCTTAGCCTTAACAAGGACATCACCCCTGCTAGCACCTTGGTGAACACCCTGGGAGCCGACGTTAGGCCGAATGGCAGGGCCACAAATTGGTAATGCTGATCTTTCAGTGCAAATCTGAGAAACCTTTGGTGTCCTGGAAACACCGGGACGTGCAGGTAAGCATCCTTGATGTCTACTGACGTCATGAAGTCCCCTGGGCGCAGTGAGCCAATGGCCGAGCGCAGAGTTTCCATGCGAAAGTGCCTGTTCTTGACAAATTTGTTGAGGATTTTTAAATCCAGAATGGGCCTGACTGATCCATCCTTCTTAGGTACTGTGAAAAGGTTGGAGTAGAACCCTGTGCCCCTGTCTCCAGGGGGGACCTTGCAAATGACCCCTAGATCCATGAGACCCTGTACGGCCAGCAACAAGACCTGAGCTGAGGCAGGGTCTTGAGGGATTCTAGACCCAATGAATCTGGTGGGGGGCCGTACAGCAAATTCTATCTTGTAGCCGGAGGACACTACCTCCTGAATCCACCGGTCTGAGACGTGGCGTCGCCAGACGTGCTCGAAGTGCTGTAGACATCCCCCCCCCCCCCGACAGGTGAGGGCGCCCCCTCATGCCTGAGGGGCTTTGGGCTTGGTTCCCCAGGAGGAACCTGGACGGCGTCCTCTGTTCCTGTGCCAGGAATCTGTGCGGGCCCCAGCGAAGGACGCCCCTCTACCCTGTTTGGACCCATGGTAGGGGGTTGATAGGGAGCCTTGGCCACGAAAAGGCAGAGTCTGCCGCCTGCGCTGCGGTAACTTGCCTCCCTTGGCAAAGAGGTCTAATCAATCCCCAAACAAGCGCAGCCCTTTAAATGGAAGCCCCGTGAAGGCTTTCTTGGCGGCATTGTCTGCGGCCCACTTGCGCAACCTGACCGCGCGGCGTATAGCAACCACCAGGGCAGATGAGCATCGTCCGATGCGGACAGAATAAAGTTCACAAACGCATCACAGCTGGACAGAGAATTGACAGTATCAGGAGGCAACTCATCTGTGCCATCGAGAGCACTCCTAACCACGACCCTGAGCGCTACCGCCGTAATGGCTAAGGCGCAAACCGGGCGCAGAGTTGCTCCCCCAAATGCAAAGGCATGACATGCCAGTTGGTCAACACGCCGATCCTCAGAGTCCCGTAGCATGGTAGTGTCGGGAGAGTGCATAATAGAGGTGTTGGACAACCCTAGAATAGGAGCATCGACCTCAGGCGGCGATGACCAGCACTTAACCAAGTCAGCAGGAAAGGGATATTTCCTATCCACGCTCTTAGGGACCCCTTGAAGTCTGCTGGGATGTTCCCATTCTTTAAGCACGAGGCTATTGAAATGGGTCTGCTCGGGAAATTCCAAGCGAGCTTTAGCAGTATGAAAAAGATCACCCCATTGCCGGGGAGCCGCAGCAGGGGGAGAGCGGGACAGAACCTCAAAGATCTGAACCAGCAGTCTATCAATATCATCCGAGGACCAATGCTCGGAGCCAGACTCTTCCTGACCCCTAGTCTGGCTTTACGCGCTAAGGAATTAGCAAGCAGGTTTTCGTGGCAAGATCAGGATGAGAATCCCCACTGGTATTGGGGGTTAGACTCAGGCTTGGTGGAGTAGGTGAAGTGCGGCGGGGTGCAGGCCCAGCCTCAGAGGAGACAGGAAGCACCGATAGCACCTGCTGTGCACAAGGAACACAGACCCGTGCATTGTCACCGCTGCTAGGTAAGACCCCACAAGCTACACACAGCCAGGCTTGTCCCGAAGGAACCCCGTTCACAATACCCTGAGATGCCTCCATATGGTGATTTAATCGGCACAATATGCCAGTAGGGATTGACGCTGTAAGCTACCCTGGATGCCCCAATGACCCGCGGGGAAGTGGGAGTAATTTTTTTTTTTTTTATGGTCACGACCGGGAGCTACACTGGGCCGGGAGAAGCCATCGAAATCCGTAGTCTGAAAGACATAAGGGGGAACAAGGATGTCAGAGCCATGCGCAAATGGGAGATAAAAAGTAAAGAAGAGTTGCCCGCGAGGGCACTTACAGACAGAGGAGAGGACGATCTTCACCACGTGCGCGGGAGAAGGAAATGGCGCCAAGCGAACCTCGGAGGGTGGGCCTGAGCCGACCGCGACGCGTAGCGCGCCAAGCCGGAACCACGCCCCTCCCCAGCGAGCGCGAAGCTCGTAAGGCATCTAGCCAATGAGAGACAGTAAAGCAGTAATGTCTATTGTAAATGGCGCCCGGAGCCTGTACAGGCACGGACGAGGTCTGTACTCGGGCTCTCCTGTTGCTCCCTGTCGGGGAAAGAACCCCGGTCTGCCATGACAAGGCGATACTGTATTAGACAGGCACTCAAGCCAGTGCAACCTAGGAAGAGCCACTAAGGCTAAGAAGGAAGGAGGAAGAAAGACGCCGAGGCGTCCGCAAAGCCGCCGCCGTACGTGCGGTGCGAGCAGAAAGCAGAAACTAATGGCGCTGCGGTTAACAGTAAGTTAAGACCGCGGCTCTGATCCCCGTTCCCAGTAAAGCACAGCCAAGCCATAAGCGTGTAAGGATACACTGAGGCCGCCATACACACAACCCATCCCCCCCCCTTTCTTTTCCCCCTGACTAAGGGGGGAACGAGGGAGGAAGGCGACCCGTTACATAGGGTCCACCGCTACATGTGGCGTGGGGCAATGATGCGGGAGGGGCATCCCCTGAAGGCTCACCATCAGCCTTGACCGCCTACCCTATGGTGGGGGATTGCGGTGGAGCGTGGCTCCGTAAGCACACATGGTGCTGCCTACCTTCACCCGACCAG
The DNA here is from genome assembly GCA_027917425.1 of Gastrophryne carolinensis. Taxonomy (NCBI): domain Eukaryota; kingdom Metazoa; phylum Chordata; class Amphibia; order Anura; family Microhylidae; genus Gastrophryne; species Gastrophryne carolinensis. The sequence goes on from CM051244.1 coordinate 104,437,750, forward strand.
CGCAGCCCAGGCTGGGAGGCATATCACACAGAGGAGGGGTGGAAATAGTCCCACAGGGCCGCATGCTGTAATAGCCCCGCTCACCTGCGAGAGAGTGATACTTCATGTCTTCGCAGTCAGCACTGCAGATAAATCTGGGAATTTGTGGGAGGTCCCTGGGTATATGAAGGGCGGAAGGAGCCTGTTTTTGCATGTCTGCAGTGAACAGCGCCATCTGGCGGAGGATTACCCACGTGTAAGTATTATAGATGGAGCAGGACGTACTGTATGCTTAGAGTATCCACGGTCTGAAAGACATAAAGGGGAACAAGGATGTCAGAGCCATGCGCAAGGGAGTATAAAAAAACTAATGAAGAGTCGCCCATGAGGGCACTTATAGACAGAGAGGAGAGGACGGTCTTCACCATGCGTGCGTAAGAAATGGCGTCAAGCGAACCTCGAAGGGCGGGCCTGAGCCGACCGCGACGCGGAACGCGCCAAGCCAGAACCACGCCCCTCCCCAGCGAGGGCAAAGCTCGAAAAAGCGTAGCCAAGCAGGACAGTAAGGCAATAACGCCTGAAGGAATTGACGTGAATTACCTAAGAAGAGCCACTACAGGCTAAGAAGAAGAAGGAAGAAAGGAAGGAAGAAAAATACGCCGTGGCGTCCGCAAAGCCGCCGCCGTACATGCGATGCAAGAAGAAACATAAAATAAACGCGCTGCGGCTAACAGTACAGATAAAAGCGCGGCTCTGACCCCCGTTCCCAGTAAAGCACAAAAACCAAGCCATAAGCGTGTAATAGGATACGCTGAGGCCGCCATACACACAACCCCTCCCCCCCCTTTCTTTTCCCCCTGGCTAAGGGGGGAACGAGGGAGGAAAGCGACCCGTTACATAGGGTTCACAGCTACATGGGGCAATGATGCGGGAGGGGCATCCCCTGAAGGCTCACCATCAGCCTTGACCGCCTACCCTACGGTGGGGGATTGCGGTGGAGCGTGGCTCCGTAAGCACACCTGGTGCTGCCTACCTTCACCCGACCAGCGCAACCCAGGCTGGGAGGCATATCACACAGAGGAGGGGTGGAAATAGTCCCACAGGGCCGCAAGCTGTAATAGCCCCGCTCACCTGCGAGAGAATGATACTTCATGTCTTCGCAGTCAGCACTGCAGAGAAATCTGGGGATTTGTGGGAGGTCCCTGGGTATATGAAGGGCCGGGAGGAGACTGTTTTTGCATGTCTGCAGTGCCACAGCGCCCTCTGGCGGAGGATAACCCACGTGTAAGTATTATATATGGAGCAGGACGTACTGTATGCTTAGAATATTAAGGGATGTTGGTGAAGGTGGTCTCCCTTAACGCACAAGGTCTTAATTCTCCTAATAAGCGGTCAAGGGCGTTTAAATCCTTTGTTATGTTTAAGGCAGACGTGGTGTGTTTACAGGAGACGCATTTTTCATCCACATCTTCACCCAGGTATCTGCACCCGAAATATCCACAGTTTTACCAAGCCACGGCCCAAACGAAGAAAAGAGGGGTTTTGATAGCCTTTCATAGAAACTCCCCCTTCACGTGTACCAGGCAATTGTCAGACCCACTTGGGAGGTACTTGGTGCTGGTAGGGACCTTGCATGATGTGCAAGTTACATTTCTTAATTATTATGCGCCAAATATCCGTCAGGTCAAGTTTCTTTCCAAGGTCTGTGAATTGATCAGGGTGTATGCGCAAGGCACAGTCCTAATGTGTGGGGATTCAATCTAACTTTGCCGGATAGACTTGATAGATCTTCTTTGCCATCTCCCCACTTGTTGGGGGAATCTAGGGCTTTTCTTAGTGTAATCCAAGGTGCAAAGTTGGTGGATGTCTGGCGTGAATTAAACCCGGGGAAGCGGGATTATACCCATTACTCTCACCCTCATAAGCTTCACTCCCGGATTGATCATATTATTTATAGGAAGGGGGTTGTTATCTCAGGTTAGGCGTGCAGAGATAAAACCAGTGCCGTGGTCGGACCATGAGGCAGTTGTTATGGCTTGCTCTGGCCTGGTGACACGTATAGGCCCATCTCCGTGGGTATTGAGTGAATAGCTTTTATCTTCTGATGAGGCGGTTGGGGAGGCCAAGAGGGTAGCCTCGGAGGATTTTCAGTATAACTCGGGTACAGTGACTTCTCCTGCGATATTGTGGGGAGCATTTAAGGCAGTGATTAGAGGGCATTTTTTGAGCCAGGCCTTAAGGAAGAAGAGAGATAAGGAAGCTCAGACAGCTCGCCTGGAGAGGGAATATTCTGAGGCTGCGCAAGGCTTTAAGGATATAGGTCGGGCTGAGGAGGCAATTAGGTTGGAGAGGGCAAGGGTAGCGCTGAACCAGGTCCAGATTAGGCCGGCCGAAACCCGCTATAGGTGGTCAAGACAGAGATAATACAATTCTGTGAGATACTCACCTGTAGAATTGGTATTATACGCATACAGCACGTCCTGCTCCATCTATAATAATAACACATGGGTAATCCTCCGCCAGAGGGCGCTGTTCACTGCAGACATGCAAAAAACAGACTCCTCCCGGCCCTTCATATACCGGAGGACCACCCACCAAGCTGGTAACAATTGTAATGATAACAATCACCATACAGGGGATCCAGAATGTAAGACCAGGGTGGGGTGGAGCAGGACGTGCTGTATGCGTATAATACCAATTCTACAGGTGAGTATCTCACAGAATTTTATTATTCTAAGAATACAGCACGTCCTGCTCCATCTATAATAATAACACATGGGACATCCAATAGCAGTGTCCATAAAGTAGGGTGGGATCTCCAAAAAACAAGGCACAGCAGACAGTAATACCATTTTGTGAAATACTCACCTGTAAAATGGGTATTATAAGTATGTCACACACCCCGCTTCAAGATATCCATATCATGTGGGTAATACCGACCTGAAGGGGCGTTCCTGCAGAGATGATAGCAAAAAAGAAAGCCCCTCCCTGATCCATAAATACCTGGGACCTCCCACTCATCACCCAGTATATAGAAGCAGTAAGGTAAGGGACAAGGAAGAGGCAAATATAAATCAAAATAACGCAAAGTTCACAATATAAAGGATCCCGAATACAAGAAGGGCGGGTGAAGCGGGGTGTGTGACATACTTATAATACCCATTTTACAGGTGAGTATTTCACAAAATGGTATTATTCTAAGTATGTCACACACCCCGCTTCAAGATATCCATAACATGTGGGACATCCAATAGCAGTGTCCATAAAAAGGGCGGGGATCCAAAACAAGGCAACAGTGCACAACTTAAACCACAACAGCTTGCAGAACTTTGCGGCCAAAAACAGCATCCGCTGAGGCCCGAACATCAACCTTGTAAAACTTGGAAAAAGTGTGAACAGAGGACCAAGTAGCGGCCTTACAAACTTGCTCAACAGAGGCCTGGTGCTGGAAAGCCCAGGACGCTCCAACCGCACGAGTAGAATGAGCAGTAACACGAAAAGGGGGACTCCTCCCCTTAGCAGAATAGGCCCCAATGATGGCCTGACGAATCCATTTACTAATTGAAGATTTGGCAGGAGCCAAACCTTTCCTAGGCCCAAAGGGCACCACAAAAAAAGCATCAGTCTTACGAAAGGAAGACGTAACCACCAGATAATATTTCACAACACGGACTACATCCAAGGAATGCAGCGCCCTTTCCTTGTCGTTGCTGGGATTAGGACACAGAGAAGGCAGAACAATGTCCTGATTCAGATGAAAAGCAGAGACCACCTTAGGAAGAAAATCCGGCTTGAAACGAAAAACCACCTTGTCCTGATGCCTTTCGAAGTACGGAGCTTTAATGGATAAAGCTGCCAACTCAGAAACACGCCTAACCGAAGTGATAGCCACCAAAAAGGCCACCTTTTGAGTAAGTGAAGACAAAGCAACCTCATTCAAGGGCTCAAACGGAGGACCCTGAAGAGCAGAAAGAACCAGGTTCAAATCCCAAACTGGAACAAAGGGCTTCCTAGGAGGCCGTACATGCGTAACTCCTTGGAAAAAGGTCTTGACTAAGGGATGAAGTGCAAAGGACCTTTGAAAGAACACCGCCAGGGCAGAAACCTTCCCCTTCAAGGTACTAAGTTGAAGCCCCAGATCCAGACCATGTTGAAGAAACTCCAGGATTCTGGAAATGGAGAACTCCCGACAAGAGAAAGACCTACTTTCACACCAGTCAATATAGGACCTCCAAGTCCTATAGTAAATAGTAGAGGAAGAGCGCTTCCTGGCGCTAATGAGAGTCTGAACCACCGCGTCCGAAAGACCTTCCTCCTTCAAGATGGCGGTTTCAGCAGCCACGCCGTCAAAGCCAGCGATGGTAAATTGGGATAGCGTAGCCGACCCTGGGTGAGCAGGTCCGGCAGTAGAGGCAGAACGAACTGATCCTCTGCCAGTCTTACCAGGTCTGCGAACCAAACCTGCCTTGGCCACCTTGGTGCCACCAGAATCGCCGACGCGCCCTCCAGGGCCAGCTTGCGCACCACTCTGGCTACCATCGGAAACGAAGGGAACAGGTAAAGAAACCCCAGATCCCTCCAGTTCAGAGACATGGCATCCCTCGCCAGAGCCAGAGGATCCTGCGAGAGAGACACAAAGACCGGAAGCTTGTGATTGTGACGAGAGGCAAAGAGGTCCACCGCTGGGAACCCCCACATGAGACAGATCGAACGAAACACCTTGGGACTGAGAGACCACTCCCCCTGACGAGAGGAGGCTCTGCTCAGCAAGTCCGCCTCCGTGTTCTCCACTCCCGGAATGTAGACTGCTGAGATACACGGGACGTGACTCTCCGCCCAGTCCAGAATCAAAGACACTTCCCTGAGGGCACTCCTGCTGCGAGTCCCCCCTTGGTGATTGATGTAAGCAACCGCCGTCCTGTTGTCCGACCGGACCTGAACCGGCAGGCCTCTCAACTGATGAGTCAAGCGAAACAGAACCAACCTGATGGCTCTCAACTCCAGAACATTGATGGGCTCGTGAGCCTCCTGCGGACTCCACAGACCCTGAAACTGGAGGTCCTTCCAAACACCCCCCCAACCTGACAGACTGGCATCCGTGGTGACAGTTTCCCAGCACGGGGCCAGAAAAGATCTGCCCTGCGACAGATTGACCGACCCCAGCCACCAATGCAGGGATCGACGAACTCGGGGAGTCATCAGGAAGGACTGATCCAACGATAGAGGGGACTTGTCCCAAACCTTCAACAGATGAAGCTGAAGCGTCCTCGTATGAAACTGCGCAAAGGGAACTGCCTCGAATGAGGCCACCATTAACCCCACCAGCCTCATCCCTAGCCGGATGGACGGACGAGGGGCCGACAAGAGAAGCCGAGCTAATTCCTGAATCAAAAGAATCTTGGCCTGGGGCAGAAACACCCGGGCCTGCGAAGTGTCCAGAGACATTCCCAGAAAGGTCACTACTCTGGACGGAGAGAGAGAAGACTTGGGGTGGTTGACCACCCAACCAAACCTCTCCAGGGTGGACACCACCATTCTGGTGTCCAGCTCCGCTTGGTTGAAGGAGGAGGCCATGATCAGAAGATCGTCCAAATAGGGCACAATGCGGATCCCCTGAACCCTTAGCAGAGCCATCATCCCCGCTAGCACCTTGGTGAACACCCGAGGGGCCGAGGTGAGGCCGAAAGGGAGTGCTACAAACTGAAAATGCCGATCCTCCACCACGAACCTGAGAAACCTCCGGTGTGCTGGAAAAATTGGAACGTGTAGATAAGCATCCTTGATGTCTATGGATGTCAGAAAGTCTCCCTGACGAAGAGAGTGAATGGCCGAACGTAGTGTTTCCATGCGGAATTTCCGTGGCCGGATGAACCTGTTGAGAAACTTCAGATCCAAGATGGGTCGGACCGATCCGTCCTTCTTGGGTACCGTGAACAGATTGGAATAAAAACCCCTGCCCTGATCCGAAGGAGGCACTGGGCAAATGACAGCCATGTCCAGAAGGTTCTGCACTGCCAACAGAAGCCCCTGCGCCGCTAGAGGTTCTGAAGGCATCCGAGACCTGAAAAATCTGGAAGGGGGGCGGAGCTCGAACTCCAGCTTGTAACCGGAAGACACCACTTCCCGGATCCATCGGTCCGAGACCTCTTGATCCCAAACCTGGGAAAAGAGTCGCAGCCGTCCCCCCACCCGCAAGGGTGAGAGCGCCCCCTCATTGCTGAGCCGGCTTGGCAGCCGGCTTGGGCTTAGAGCCCCAACTAAATCCTGGACGGGCACGTCCTCTGCCCCTGCTCCCAGAATCTCCTCTGGAAGAAGGGAATGCAAATCCCCTGCCAGATCTGGCCCCACGAAAGGAGGGGGTAAAGGAAGGGGCCCCCCGAAAGGGGCGGCGTTGTTTCTTGCGTTGAGGTAACCTACCACCCTTGGTAACAGAGTCCAATGTCTCTCCAAAAAGCCGTAATCCAACAAAGGGTAGAGCCGTTAGTGACTTCTTGGACATAAAATCTGCCGCCCACTGGCGCAGCCACACCGAACGCCGAATAGTGACCAGCAGCGCCGACGTTCTACCACACATCATCAAAGTGTCATCCAAGGCTGTCAACACAAAAGATAAAAACAACTCACACCGTTTGAGGCTAAGGAACTCAGCACTACCGGGACGCAGCCCGGAAGAGGTCAACAGGTCCCTAACCACGGACCTGGCAGCCAACACCATTAGTGCTGATGCGCAAACAGGCCGCATGGCTGACCCAACGCTAGCAAAACCATGACAAGCCATCTGGTCAATACGTTTATCCTCTCCATCCTTGAGAATGGAACAATCAGGTCTGTTTAAAACCGAGGAATTGGACAACCCCAAAACCGGCGCATCCACCTCAGGGGGAGATGCCCAGCGCTTAACTGCCTCCGAAGGGAAGGGATATTTCCTATCCCATCCCTGAGGGATGCCAGGGAGCCGAGCCGGCCTGTCCCATTCCTTGGCAATAATTTTGTCAAAATGCCTTTGTGTAGGGAATTCCAAGCGCGGCTTGGATTCCTCAAACAATTCACCCTTCTTCTGTGACACCTCCTCAGGAGGGGAAATATTCAATACCTCCAACATCAGAGCCAGAGCGTGGGGAGTATCAGAGGATCTCCCCAAGTCCCCCAGCTCGGCATCAGCGCCAAAGGACTGCTCATCGTCCGAAAAATCAGAATCCTCATAAACTTCCCCTTCTTCTAGCTGGGAATAGTCAGACCAATCCAGATTATTAACATCCTCCTGGTCCTCCGCCAGCGGAGCCGGCGACAAATGCTTTCTCTTAGTCGGAGCCTTACGGGCGACCGAGCCAGAGATAATTTTTTCAAGGTTAGCCAATCTGGCGCACATCTCAGATTGCAGCTCCCTGCCCATGACGACGTCACACGGGGCGCGTGTCAAAGCGGGAGGTGAAGATGAAGCGACCGGCGGTGCTGACCCAGACGCCTGTGGTTCGGACTGCCGCGTGATGGTCTGCTGTGCACATGGTATACACAGAAGTACATCGTCCCCAGAAATGGATACCCCACATAACATACACTTTCGGGGATGCCCCGAGGGGGCCCCGAGCCCAGTATCCGGGGATGCCTCCATAAGGTGAACTTTATATATGAAAAGTCGCTATGACCCAGGGAATTACGCCGTTAGACAACCCGGGATGCCCCTTTAATGTCCCGAGTGGGAGGATTTATGCAAAAAATTAACCCAGTGATAAGGATCAGGAGGGACCCCCTAAATGCTACTGGCGAACCTCCTGAACCACCATCTGAAAAACAGAACAGAGGGACTGTTTTAGATAAGGCTAATGAAGAAAACCATCAAGCATACAGGAAAAGGAAGAATGGCCAGAGGCCACTTACAGAACCATAGACCGCAATGGCGAACAGCAACAACCAGAGCTGCAGTCAGAGAGGGAGAAGGGGGCGTGGCCAGCGCGGGACGCGCGCGAGGCCGGGCCACGCCCCCCTCTCTCCTCCACAGAGCTCCGCAGTGGCACCAGCGAAGGCAGGAGGCGGAAAGCGGTGACGCGTCGTCACACCGGCCCCACCCCCCCCAGTCTGCGTGAGGTGAATTCACCTCAGGGAAATGGCGCCCAGAGCCGGCCGGCGCCGCATTAACAAGGAGCGGTCGCCGGCCCGGCCAGATGTAAAGCACACACTCACACACACACAGCAGGTGAAAAACGGGAGGGACTAGTCCCGGCCCCGCCGACGGTCCGGCACCCGCCCCCCCCCCCCCCCGGCTGCGGCGGCCGAATACAGTTAAAGTGACAGTCCACTCACACACACACACTCAAGTATGCTGTCCTGTGAAAAATAAATAAGTTAATAAATTAATAAAAGGAACAACACTCCCCCACCCCACCTATGGAAGGGCATCTCAAACCGGGGTCACCAACCCCGTAATACCGCCTACCCTCTCATATAGGGTCTCACGGTGGAGCATAGCTCCTGAGCACCTAAGGTGCTGATATACCCTCGCCTGGATCCTCAGCCGAGGCTGGGAGGCATATGGATTTCTGGGGAAAAAGGTCCAAACGGAAATAAATAAATAGCGGGCCGGGAGTCATGACTCCCGGCTACCTGAAATCCCCGTGCAAGGAGGAGCCATCATCTTCTGACTTGCTCGCCGTCTGCAGAGATGGAAAACTGGGTGATGAGTGGGAGGTCCCAGGTATTTATGGATCAGGGAGGGGCTTTCTTTTTTGCTATCATCTCTGCAGGAACGCCCCTTCAGGTCGGTATTACCCACATGTTATGGATATCTTGAAGCGGGGTGTGTGACATACTTAGAATAAAGGCACTGTCACCTGCAAAACTTTGCAACCAGGTATGACATGAGCAGAGGCTCGAATGTCAATCTCATAACAAAACCTTGAAAGGTATGAACAGAGACAAGCAACAGTCTAGTAACTTATTCAACAGAAAAACCTGGTGCTGAAGGGCCAAAAAGGTACCCAAACACCAATATAACAGAGTAAAATGAGAAAAAAAGGGGGGGGGGGTCTTCCCCCTTAAGGTAATAGGCCATTGTAACGGCCAACCAACCCACAGGCGACATAAGCCTCATGGGAACTTAGAGCTCTCCCCAAGGGGAATGAGAACTGGTCTCCCGTCCGATAGGCGGGAAAACTGACCCCTTCATTAGCAATAAGCCGAAAGTCTTACTCAGGAGCAGGAGGGCATCCAAGTAAGATCAGTCCAAAGGGCACAGTGGCCCTGGAAGTAAGCGATATCAGGCGCATACATAAGGAGGCGCCCACGGACCCCAAGGGCATCAGTCCCCCCAAGGGACAAGAAACCACCAGGAAAAAATGCAACACCCGTTGAGGGGATGTAAATGCTTTACTTCAGCATTATAAAGAAAAAATGGTCCATAGAGACAAAAAGGACCTAAACAATGATCATAAAACGCCACTCAGACAAGGAGGTCCGGCGTAAGACAGAATACCACCACTTCATGAGATATATATATATATATATATATATGGCTAAGTAATCAGATCCACCTTCCCAGGCACGCGTCTGACTGAAGCAGGAGCCCCCAGAGAAGCGACTTGGACTACAAGACAGCAGAGACAGCATCAGCATAAGTCCCAAGGGAACAATCCGCAGGGCAAACAGAATGAAAATGGATCCCAACAGGAACCACAGAACTACTTGGGGGATGCCCTTGAGCAAACCCCAAGAGAGCTCCTCACAAGAAAGACTGGACCAGACTTCTACAGGAAGACAGACAGGACAGAACCTGAACCTTCAGAGTACCGAGATGGGGAGCCAACCCCAACCTGAAACTGTAACGACTCTAGAACCCCGAGAACATCTAACAGGGAAGAGACCAAGACTCATGTCAATCAATATGGGTACACAATAACCCACAATAGATGTCGGAAGAGGAAGCTTGCTCCTAGCCCCCTATATACCAGGTCACCCAGAAGATAAGCCCGTCTCCAAGGGGTGAATGAATCAGCTGTCAAGCCCCCGACAGGAGTCTGTAGATTGGGACGACAACGAAGGGGCCTGACAAGGGCAGAACCGCACTCTAGAGAGAGCGAACGGGTCAGCTGACTTTAGCAGAAGCATCTGCGAACCACAGTTCACTAGGTCACACGGGGTTCAACAAACTCACGGGTCTCTTACTCGGCCCAGCCGTGCGAGGAAACCCCACAAAGTAGGGTGAATGAAGAGAAGGTATATAAGATAGAAAATCCATTCTGACCAGAGTCAGAATATTCTGAGACAGTAGACACAAGGGCGGGGCCCCTGTGGTGTAAGCGGGACCCCACGGAGCCACCCTAGATGGCTCTCAGATTGACACCAGGATAGCAAGCCTGCCACTGGGAAACATCCATTGGAACAAAAACCGTTGAGGAACAGGGGGCGTAGTCCCCCGCCCAGATCAGGATCAGGAACCCTCCAGAGGGACCATCCTGCCTCAAGCACCAGACCGGTAATAAAAAACAGGCCATTGTCTTCCAACAGGCCAAGATTCTCCAATAGACATGTCCTAAACAGGAAAAAGTCCAGCCGTATAGACAACAGAAGGCTCATGTTTAAACAACCCAGTAGGTAAGAACCACGGGGGGTATTGGAAGAATCCCCCCCCGCCAACTGGCGAGACTGGGTCCCCAAGGTGACCCGTCACCGGAAGATGCAAGCAAGAAGGGGGTGCCCCCTGACAGGGCCCTTGAGTATGATCGGCTCAAGAGGAACCACCATACCCAGGGGAAAGATCACAACCCTAGCTCCAGGGGTGCTGGAACCCCATGTAGGATCACTAACCTAGTGTGCAGAAGAGCCCAAGGGCTCGGTTTATAAAGGACCGCATCTGATACGCCACCAACGAGCCCACCAGCTGCAATCCTGCCTGGTAAAGGTAATATATCAGCAAAGAGGGACAGAGAATTCGTCCCGAAAGGTCCCCTACCACCAAAATAGAAGGAACTAGCCGGAGCCGAATCCAAATGCAATACTAGGAGAGGATATACTGGAAAAAAGGGGAAAATAGGAACTAAGGTGACTGAACACCCATCCCCAATAACTCCCCATTGTAGGTAAGGACCACCTAGTAGGTCCTTATGCGGCTGCCCCTTGGTCTCATTCGAGACAGCACTCCCATCCAAGCCGTAGCGGGCACAGGGAGTGGGGGAGAGGCCTACTAACACGGCCACAATCAGCGGTGATGATCACCAACACCCACCTATAAAGGCCGCAGAGTCCTGAAGACACATGTGAGCCAAAATAAGCATTTTAGCATTCCACGGGCCGCCAGAGGCCCACTGATTTACAGAGCGCCGAAGGCCCAACTCAGAGACGCCAAGCGGCAACGCCTGTGGGTACAATCGCCGAATCCATGTAGGGTTAGGATGTGTACCGCCTCATCCTCCAGGAGAGGGTGGAACATACTGGTGTAGAGGCCACTGCCTCTATCTGTGAAGGTCATCCTATCAAGGAGCCCAGACCTGGCAGGCCAAGGAAGGCCTGTACCAATACCTGAAAAAAAAGGACAGGGACCGGAAGTACCCTGACCCACTCGGGGAAGAACCATCCAGCAAACACCGTCCCGCAACCAGAGGGACTACTTCCTGAAAGCATCAGAACGAAGCATGGTGCCTCCTGATAGGAGCCAGGTGCTGTGGCTATCCCCTCACCCAGGTGGGTGAGGGCGTCCCATCATGCTTGGGGGGCTTTGGAGAAGAGGTCGGTCTTAGCCCGACCAGAAGGCCCCCGACGACGTCTGCCTCTCCTGGGGCAGGAGTCTGTACCAGGCCCCGGGAGGGGCACTCCTGGTTCTTGCTTAACACTATGATATGGAGGGGGAGGGGTATCCCTGCTCCGAGGGGGCCGAGACGGCCCCCCTTGATGGGGCGAATTGTCCTCTCTCTTAAATATCCAGACGGGCCCAAACAGGCGTTGCCCTTTAAAGGGAAGCCCAGTCAGAGTCCTTTTAGCAGCATCATCAGCCCCCCACTGTCACAGCCAAAGCAGTCGACGTATAGCCACCGCTGGGGCAGAGGTCCTTGCACACATTCTGATGGTGTCATCCAGGGCTAAAAGGATAAATTTAACAAAAATATCAAAACTGGAGAGTGCATTAAACACCTCCCAGGGCAAATTTTCAGGGCGATGCTCAAGCATCTGCCTTATGAGTGTTCTAGCGGCCACTGCAGTGATGGCCGCGACACAGGCAGGACGCAGCGCCGTTCCTGCACAAGCAAAGGCGTGCGAAGCCAGCCTATCGATGCGCCGGTCCTCGACATCCCGAAGGGTGCTGTAAGCCGGGGCTGTGAAGAAAGGGGGGGGGGGTTAGGAACCCCAATGATCGGTGTGTCCACCACGGGAGAGGATGACCAGCAATCAACCATCTCAGGGGGAAAGGGGTATTTCCTATCCCAGTCATCTGGGATCCCAGGAAGTTTAGTGGGGCATTCCCACTCCTTAAGAACCAGAGCGTGGAAGTGAGCCTGCTCGAGGAATTCCAAACGCGCGGACGCCGTATGGAAGCTCTCCCCACTTGGGGACCGCGCCAGGGAGCGAAATAGCCAGGGCCTTAAAAATCCTAAGTAACATACCCTCAACATCAAACTGGCCCCAGTCATCTCGGTCAGAATCATTGTGACTCCTCGGCCTCTCATCAGAGGAACCCGGATCAGAGAACAGATCTCCATCGTCAGATGGAGCACTGTCACACGGAGAAGAGAGCTCCTCCGAACCCATAGCCGAGGCCGAAGCCGGTGGCGTCAAGGGCTGTTTCCTGCCAGGGCCCAAGCGTTCGGTTAACCCCGTAACAATTTGGTCAAGGGGAGGCCATCTAGAAGACAGGTCAGGTTGTAACTCCCCGCTGGAACATGACTCAACAGGAGTGAGGTTTAGGCCAGGG
>CM051244.1:104450826-104455826 GCA_027917425.1 Gastrophryne carolinensis
GCCCAAGAGCTGAGACCTTTTAAAAATTGTGTGGAGGCCCAAGAGCTGAGACCTTTTAAAAATTGTGTGGAGGCCCAAGAGCTGAGACCTTTTAAAAATTGTGTGGAGGCCCAAGAGCTGAGACCTTTTAAAAATTGTGTGGAGGCCCAAGAGCTGAGACCTCTCAAACATTGTGTGGAGTCCCAAGAGCTGAGACCTCTTAAAAATTGTGTGGAGTCCCACGAGCTGAGACCTCTTAAAAATTGATTGTATTAAGCCCAAGAGGTGAGCCATAATTTTTTTTTAGTAATACAGCAATTCTACGGCGGTTAAGGAGGAGGAGGAAATGGCACTTCATACAGATGGCACTTCACTCTTGGCTGCTTTCCACTGTTGTACAAGCAAAGTCCGGGTCAATCCACTTGCTGTTCATTTTGATTAGCGTCAGCCTGTCGGCACTGTCGGTTGACAGGCGGCTGCGCTTATCGGTTATAATGCCCCCGGCTGCGCTGAACACCCTTTCTGATAGCACGCTGGCGGCAGGGCAGGCAAGCACCTCCAAGGCGTACAGGGACAGTTCCAGCCACGTGTCCAACTTGGAGACCCAGTAAGTGTAGGTCGCCGAGGGATCGGGGAGGACAGGGGTGTAGTCTGCCAGGTAGTCCCGCAACATCCGCCGATACTTGTCCCTCCTGCTGATAGCGGGCCCCGCAGTGATGGAAGTTGCACGAGGGGGTGACATGAACGTGTCCCACACCTTGGAGAGTGTTCCCCTGGTGGCTGTGGGCCTGATCGATGTTGTCAGACTCTGGGAGACACTCTCCTCTCTGCCGCCAGCGATGCTGGGTGGGAAAATCTGCATCATGTTCTGCAAGAGTTCCCTCTGGTATTCCAGTAATCGATTCGTCCTCTCCTCTACCGGAATAAAAGAGGAGAAGTTATCTTTATACCGGGGGTCCAGGAGTGCGAAGACCCAGTATAGTTTGTTCTCCAATATCCGGACAACACGTATGTCCCGGGAAAAGCAGCCCAGCATGAAGTCAGCCATGTGTGCCAGACTCTGAGTAGGCATGACCTCACTGCCCCCACCAGAAGGATCATTTTCCATTTCCTCCTCTTCCTCCTCCTCTCCGCCCCATCCGCGCTGAACCAATGGGACGCACACAGCCTGACTGCTAGCCTTGCCGCCAGCATCCTCTTCCACAGCCACCTCCACGTTGTCCTCCTCCTCCTCATCCTCCTCCTCCTGCAACTGCTACCGAGCAGCAGACAAAAGTGTGGTCTGACTGTCTACCTGCGTTGCGTCTCCTCCTACCCCCGTCTCATCTGTGTGCAATGCGTTCTCCCTTATTGCGATGAGCGATTCTTTAAGGACGCATAGGAGCGGGATGGTTACGCTCACTATAGCGTCCTCGCTGCTGACCTTCTTAGTGGACTCCTCAAAGATACGCAATACATCGCATATGTCTGCCATCCATGGCCACTCGTGGTTGGCAAACTGAGGGAGCTGAGTTGGAGGCACGCGTGGATGCATCATCTGGTACTCCATCAATGCTTTCTGCTGCTCACACACCCTGGCCAACATGCAATAGGTGGAATTCCAGCGAGTGGGCAGGTCGCACAACAGCCGATGTTGAGGCAAATGGAGGCGTTGCTGGATTTTTTTTAAGCTAGCAGCAGCTACAGTTGACTTCCGAAAGTGAGCGCACAAGCGCCGCACTTTGACCAGTAGCTCTGCCAGGTTGGGGTAAGTCTTTAGAAACTTTTGTACTACCAAATTAAAAACGTGGGCCAGGCATGGTACGTGATTGAGTTCTGCAAGCTCCAGAGCCGCCACCAGGTTACGGCCGTTATCGCACACGACCATGCCTGGTCCTAGCTGCAGCGGCGACAGCCACATCTCTGTCTGTTGCAATATGGCGTGCCTCACCTCTGCGGCGCTGTGCTTCCTGTCGCCCAAGCTGATGAGCTTAAGCACCGCCTGCTGACGTCTCCCCGCGCCAGTGCTGCAACGCTTCCAGCTAGGGGCTGAGGGCGATGTTAAGGCAGAGGAGGAGGAGGAGGAGGAGGAAGAGGAGGGGGGTCTATCAGAACCCGTGCTGGCAATCTTGGGCGGGGGTGGTATGTAGGCCGTCCCTGCTTGCGACCCCGTCCCCGCTTCCACAACATTCACCCAGTGTGCCGTCAAAGAGATGTAGCGTCCTTGGCCGCAAGCGCTTGTCCACGAGTCGGTGGTCAAGTGGACCTTTGCGCTGACTGCGTACCTCAGGGCCCGCCTGATGTTACGCGACACGTGCTGGTGCAGGGCGGGGACGCCACACCGGGAAAAATAGTGGCGGCTAGGGACGGAATAGCGAGGTGCGGCAGCCGCCATCAGGTCGCGGAAGGCCTGCGTCTCCACAAGCCTAAACGGCAACATCTCCAGGGCCAGCAGTTTGGAGATGAGGCAGGTTAAGGCTTGGGCTTGGGGGTGACTGGAGGCGTACTTCCGCCTGCGGTTGAACGCCTGCGAGATGGACAGTTGATGGGACGAAGAGATGGAAGGACGAAGATGCGGGGGAAGGTGGGGCTGAAGGAGAAGGCCCCAAAGTAGCCGAGGCAGAGGCAGATGTGGAGGTGTCCTGGCTGGAGGTCTGGACCGCAGTGGCAGCACACAACAAAGGGGAAGAGGCAGTGGCAGCAAGACGGGGCGCAGGTTGTATTGCGTTTGCTCTCTCCCACTCAGCCCAGTGCTTGAATTCCAAGTGACGGCGCATGCCTGAGGTGGTCAGATTGCTCTTCTCAGAGCCCCTACTCAGTTTTGAGTGGCAGATTGCGCAAACCGCGCTCAGTTTGTCATCCGCGCAAACGTTAAAAAATCTCCACACCACAGAAGTACGAGGCCTCGATGGGGGAGCTTCGCGCGACTGCCTGCTGCCGGGAAGAGCTTCGGCCCTGCTGGCTGTGGCCTGCCTTCTCTGTCTGGACTGTCCTCTGCCTCTGGACTGTCCTCTGCCTCTTGGTGCCTTATTCGGTGATGCGCAGACCGCATCTCCACTGCTTTCCCCGCTGGACATCACCCCTGTCCAAGTGGGGTCGGTCATTTTGTCGTCCACCACCTCCTCTTCCACTTCCTCTCTCTGCTCCTCCTCCTGCCCACTGGACATTCCAACAGCCTCCCTTGATGGCAACTGCGTCTCATCATCATCATCATCGCTCATGATAGCAGATGCTGGTTCCGGGTCCACATCACTAGCAGATGGCGGATACTCAAGTGTTTGGGCATCACTACAAACAAATTCCTCTGCTAGCTCCTGGGATTCTTGCAGCACATCTGGAAAAGGACCCGAAAAGAGGTCCTGGGAGGGGTCAAGGTTGGGCTGACTCTGTTGGCCAGGTTGGGAGGAAGGAGGGTCAGAGTGAGACTGTGTGGATGACTGGGTGGTGGACAAGTGACTGGAAGCGTTATCGGCCATCCATTGCACCACCTGTTCACGCTGCTCAGGCCTTAACAGAGGTGTACCCCGCCCCCCACATAACTGTCCCATAAAGGCAGGGAAGCTGGATGAGCGTAATGCTGGCTGCCCCTCACCAGCACGCATTGTATCCCCACTGGCTTCAACGCGGTTTGTGCCCCCACCAGCATTTCCGCGCCCCCGTCCTCGTCCACGTCCCTTTGCGCTAGCCCTCCGCATTTCAGACGTTTTACTTTTTTGGCCACGCGTTATGCCAAATATAAAAATATTTTTAAGAAGAACACCTGGCTATACAGCCGTATACTGCCAGAAGGTGAAATGGTGCCTATACGCACCGTGTATAAAACAGTGTTTTGTTGGCACAGAGGACACAAAACAGTAGTGCCAAATATAAAAATATTTTTAAGAAGAACACCTGGCTATACAGCCGTATACTGCCAGAAGGTGAAATGGTGCCTATATACGCACCGTGTATAAAACAGTGTTTTGTTGGCACAGAGGACACAAAACAGTAGTGCCAAATATAAATATATTTTTAAGAACACCTGGCTATACAGCCGTATACTGCCAGAAGGTGAAATGGTGCCTATACGCACCGTGTATAAAACAGTGTTTTGTTGGCACAGAGGACACAAAACAGTAGTGCCAAATATAAATATATTTTTTAAGAACACCTGGCTATACAGCCGTATACTGCCAGAAGGTGAAATGGTGCCTATATACGCACCGGGTATAGAACAAGGTTTTGTTGGTAAAGAGGACACAAAACAGTAGTGCCAAATATAAAAATATTTTTAAGAAAAACACCTGGCTATACAGCCGTATACTGCCAGAAGGTGAAATGGTGCCTATACGCACCGGGTATATAACAAGGTTTTGTTGGCACAGAGGACACAAAACAGTAGTGCAAAATATAGTTTTGTATATAGGTGCTAATACACCACTGAAGTCTTTCTGTCCCTATTCCAGCATCAGCAGCTACCCCTCACTAAAGCAGCCGTTTTGAGCAGAGTGTATATAGTTTTGTATATAGGTGCTAATACACCACTGAAGTCTTTCTGTCCCTATTCCAGCAGCAGCAGCTACCCCTCACTAAAGCAGCCGTTGTGTGCAGTGTGTATATAGCTAGAATGAGCTATATACTGTTCAGCGTAGCAGCCCTAATAAGGGCTATTAAGGACTGTCTTGTCTTCTGGTAGCTGGTATATATGGTGGTAAAAGGTATATTCTGAGCTTCTGGGGCCCTGCCTGACTAAATAGAAAATGAGCTATATACTGTTCAGCGTAGCAGCCCTAATAAGGGCTATTAAGGACTGTCTTGTCTTCTGGTAGCTGGTATATATGGTGGTAAAAGGTACATTCTGAGCTTCTGGGGCCCTGCCTGACTAAATAGAAAATGAGCTATATACTGTTCAGCGTAGCAGCCCTAATAAGGGCTCTTAAGGACTGTCTTGTCTTCTGGTAGCTGGTATATATGGTGGTAAAAGGTATATTCTGAGCTTCTGGGGCCCTGCCTGACTAAATAGAAAATGAGCTATATACTGTTCAACGTAGCAGCACTAATAA